>JAJGRW010004492.1:0-19897 GCA_025461045.1 Carex parvula | reverse complement strand
TTGTTGCATCGAGCAACTGACCCCTGATATTTTCTCTACTGCCCTGATCCAGGCCAACAGAGACCTAACGTCACATCAAGGAAACCAATGGTATTCCACCAAAAAACTTCTTTCCAGCAGAACTTTCTTGAAAGCTCCTTCCAACTGCTCTAGTGCAGCAAGTGTATCGCTAATTTTTTCTGCCTTTGTCTCCTCTGAAAACAGCTTTCCGATACCAATAAATGAAGGTACCAACTGCATGGATAAAAAAAAAAGAAACATTTGTTACTTTTGTAATTCGATCAATTATAGAACTTAATTTCATATATATTTTGGTTGATCATAAAGTTAAACGATTAATAATTGGTAATTTAAGTACCTTATCACGTACGTTGCCAAAAGCGAGCAACCGCACGTTCGTAGGATCAGCAGGAAGCACGGGAGGACCGGTACCAGACCAGTTCTCATCAATGTAGCTGCAAAATTACCAACGACTCGCAGATGCTTCGATCCCATGGACAAGTACGGGCCTTTCTTGTGGATCGGATTGTGTTTTGACAAGAAGTTCGCTCTTGTGTTTTAAGATCCGGCTCAAGGTACTCGTAACTCAACCCTTTTGTTCTAGCACCATTCTTACCCTGATTACTATGAACTAGCCCATGCCCCCAACAGCTTGAGATCACCTTCTGCCATTTTACTCTGTTTGAGAATTAGTGTTTTAGGAAGTGATTGATTTGTGCTATGTTGATGTGGGGTCTTAAATAAGATAGAAGTGTTGACTGCCAACAAAAAAAGATAATCCAAGTGGTGGAATTAATATAGGATAGTAGGCCCGTCAGCAATGAGGACACCTACTTGCATCCATTACAGAGTGGGGTTCTTTTGTGGGCTGGTTTTGTGTTTACAAGGATGTAGTGTTGTTCCTTAAAGATTTTGGGTGATGGATCAATAAGTTATTAGACATATAGTTTTATTGACTTTATATTTATTTGATAATTAACTATGGCAATCAATTATTTGGTTATTAGACATATATACAATGTATCCTTTTTTTCTTTCTTTGACAATTTGAATTGCTGGATATATTAAACGTTAAATGATGTGTAAAAATTATGAATCCTATACATTATTAATCAATGTTTGAATATGCCAGCATAAACATATTATTGTTATTTTAATGTGTTTAAATGCTCAATTAAATAATTAACTGAGGTACTTCCTCAACTAGCACTAGTACAAAAAACCCCTTCACCGACTGTTAAAAAACACTTATACCGACTGTTATTGAGGCGTCGGTGATGGCGGCGACGGTATAGATAAATCTTTACTGACGGGTGAATAACAGTCGGTGTAGGCGCCCAACACCGACGGTTTTTTGGAAAAAAACAGTCGGTGTAGGCGCCCAACACCGACTGTTTTTTGGACAAAACAGTCGGTGTAGGCGCCCAACACCGACTGTTTTTTGGCATAAAATAGTCGATGTAGGCGCCCAACACCGACTGTTTTTTCCAAAAAACCGTCGGTGTAGGTGCCCAACACCGAATTTTTTTTTTTTTTTTTTGCACCTGTATAATTATATAATTCCTATACCATTTATAATTATACAAAATGATAAACTTTTTTCAAGATGAATATATTAATAGATAAATAAACGTCATTTACATATTTTCCTCTCTACAGAGAGCAATCAGTTACAAAACTAATTAAAAGGGAAAAACAACAATTTGACATAGTAATAAGATTTCTATACTAAACAATGAGCCATCCATTGCTCTGCATCATACCAAATCTTCTCCGCAAGGACATGTGGCGCTATCCTTCGATCTGAAAGACTTTCTCTCATTTCACTGTTTCCATGTTTCAATTTGGACCAGTAGATACTGCCTAATTTGGACTCATTCCTGTACAACATCATAAAGAAATTTTGTAAAAAGAATTATAATGTATGATTACCAAACTGAAGAACAGCCATTCCTGGAGCCCCAATAGCCTTCCTTAATTGAACAACATCCTCTGATAGCAAATCGCAAAGAGGGCAACAAGGCGGCCGGTACCAAGGCGTCAACCTTGCCTCACGACCGTCACCAGTTGAAAAAATAAGGATAAAGGAAGAAATTGAAAAACCTTCTAGTGATTGAGCCAGAGGCAGTGCATGCTTTCTTTATTTCCTCAACACGCTTGCGAGTAAGCGAGGATTTGGGGTCTTTGTCTTCGATCTACAGATAAACCATGAAATTTTTTGAGTTTCTCATTGACCTCATGCTCACATAAACAATAAAATACATACAGATCAATAGATCATAAAAGTATTGATATGTAACATAATCATACCTTAGATTCGAGCGAGGCAGAAAGTTCATAGAAAGCATCATATACATCCTTCATTGTATTTGTCTCGGCAATAACTCTTGCCGTCAGCCCTGAGAAAAAATTGAATTACTTATCAGAGGGAAAAATAAATTGAATATACACAATGTAGAAGAGGTTAATAGCTTCATTAAAATGTATTAATCACAGAAAATGCACTGCTGAAAAAGTTGGTAGGAAACGAAGTTTATACAAATCATATACAAAATATATAGTTTACATACCACGCCTCATTTTGACAACTCCTTTGAAGACATTTACATTGTTGTAGCACAATGCTAGTGTGCCAATTGCCATGACCTGAAAGAACAATTTATTTAGGTTAAATACTTTTTTCATTTTTGCTGAGAAAACATAAGAAAGAAACTATAATAAAAAAGACATTTAAAAAACTATGGGGCAGAATTTAAAAGTGAAGTGATGCCAACAAGGATGGTTTAGATAATAATACATCATACGTCAGTAACAAAGAAAAAAAGATGATGGTTCCGGTGCCACGAGTTACCACAACCTCTATTTTTCATTAAAATTTTAAAATCCAAAATCGAAAAAAAATTCCATCGATCTTGTTGTCTCTTCACGAGCAACACATCCATCTCAAAATTTACAACTTTCTAGGTTCATTTTGCACAAGATTAGGAGTCCATAAAATGAATGAACAAGTTAACTGCAATAGATAAATTTGATGTATCTTTGACCTCCTGATATTGTACAAATAAATTAGAAAGATTATAAATTCTAGATGGGATGCATCTCTCTTTAAGAAGAACTAGATCAACAGTTTGAATTTCAATGTTTCAATTGCTAATGTAAAAGGGAGGTTGTGGCAACGTATGGCACCATATCCCTCCCCATAAAAAAAGCTAACCAGTATATTTTCTATGCGACCATTGAAGAACCTTAAAATTGACATCTCAAATCTTGGTAATTTGGTATCAGTTGATGGTAGCACAGTACAGTATGAGTACTCATGTGTCAGTACCTTGTTGTTATCTGCTTTCATAATTTTTTTACCACTTCTTTGTCATTGAAGTATTGTATCTTCTTAATATCATTATTTTCTTTTCTTATAATCTATTATTTTAGTTGGGAAGTATATAATAAGTTACCTGGGGAATGGCGCAAAAACGGAAAGTAGCTTGATCCTTTAAAAGGGCCATATACTGAAGGCAGTCTTTGACATGGATTAGAGCATTTGTAACCATGTCATTCAAGCATTGCACTGATTTCTCAAAATTCTCCTCATACTTGAAATCCTGAAATTGCAGGGAAGATTTTGTATAAATCATAGAGAATAAACTCACACTAAAGCAGGTGGGACCGGAAGAGGAAAAAAAGAACAAATTTAAAGGTGAAAGGAATTCAAGACCTCAAGCTTGTTAGCATATTTACTCCAAATTTCCCGAGGCCAGAACATGCGTGACTTCGGTATCTCGTTTATATCTTCAAGATAATCTCGAATAATATTGGCTTTCTGCAAATTTGAGGTTTTATTATCACATCACCACAAAAAAAAAAAAAAAATCGAAATGGAAGGGTACAATACCAAGTTAATACCATAACAGTAGAAAGACCCCTTTAGTTCTTATATTTTACAATTTACTCCAGCACAAAGACAGTAAGACTACAAATAATGAACTATGCAAAAGCAACAACCAATCTTGTTACACAACGGTACAAAACCTGACCAGTTAAAGGCAAAAGCATCACCTGAAGAAAGAGACCCATAGAGTTTGAAAGAGAATCAGAAGCGAGATCTTCAAGGCCAGCCACATAGAAAAGCTTTGACAGACCCAAACCTACAAGGCCTGCGACGTAGTGACAATACTCATCATAATCATCTACGGTCACCAGTTGATAAAAAAGAAGGGGGCAGTGTCAGCAGTTGAGGAGTTAGGATTACAAGGGTTGAGAAGTTGTTACCATGTGGCCTCCGTGAATTTTGGAGCTGCTAAAGCTGCTGCCTGCTGGTACCAGTCTGAGTTGGAGCTGCTCACGCTGCTGGTACCAGTCCAATTCTGACTACAGTACAGCAGAGATCGAGTGCTTGGGTGCTTGGGTGCTCGGGCGCACAACGCACTCCTCCTCCGCGCTCCAGCGGAGCTCGGGTGCTGGTGCGGGGAGAGGCAGCAAGGCGAGGTAGTGGGGCGGGGCGAGGCAGCAAGGCGACTCGGGTGCTCGGGTGCTTGGCGGAGCCGGAGGCAGCAAGGAAGAGGAGTGCGTTGGGAGATCGCGAGGCTGATCGACTCAACTCAAAATTTCGCGGAAGGAAGAGGAGTGCGTTGGGAGATCGGAGGCAGCAAGGAAGAGGAGGGTTTTCGGGAAAGAAGAGGGAAATGAAAACATTTCGCGGCTCATCGAAAGTTATAAAAACTGGGAAATAAATTTTGTTAGTTCAACACCGACTGTTTTTCTAAAAAACAATCGGTGTAGGTATCACCAACACCGACTGTTTTTTAAAAAAACAGTCGGTGTTGGTAATTGCTCAACACCGACTGTTTTTTGTAAAAAACAGTCGGTGTAGGTATCACCAACACCGACTGTTTTTTGTAAAAAACAGTCGGTGTAGGGTATAAGCAACACCGACTGTTTTTTTTAAAAAACAGTCGGTGTTGGTTTACTGACGGTTTTTTGTAAGAGAACAGTCGGTGTTGAGATTGTTCTTATTTACGATTTTACCAGCAGTCTCTACACCGACTGTTACATATTAAAATAGTCGGTGATTGAGGGTCGGTGAAGGGGTTTTTTGTACTAGTGTAGTGAGTTTATTGCATATATTTCCACAGAAGCATGGAGAGCATGAAATCTAAATCTAACAGTGCAGTTGAACAAGTTTTTTTGTTTTCTATTTCGTATTGACCGTAGGCAAAAATCTTACACGTATTGAACGTAGGCAAAAATCTTATACGTACTCATCTTATCGGATACGCCATTGACCCGAAATTTTTATTAATAAAAAATAAAATAAAAAAATATCAACGTTGAAGAACGTTTTCGCTGAAATTCGAGATGTAGCAAAAACGTGATGGTCCATAACGTCCAGGGCACTGTAGCTGGACGTTATGGTCGATAACGTCCAGTTAATCTGATCGCTAATGATCTCTAATTAACAAAAAACACTCCAGCTACAGTATTTTTTGTTTTGCTTGCTTTAGTTTGCAATTTTTTTGAAAAAAAAAAAAACCACTGTAGCTGGACATTATAGACCATAACGTCCAGCTACAGTATTTTTTGTTAATTAGAGATCATTAGCTATCAGATTAATTTGACGTTATGGTTGATAACGTCCAGCTATAGTGCCCTGGACGTTATAGACCATCACGTTTTTGCTACATCTCAAATTCCAGCGAAAACGTTCTTCAATATCGATATTTTTTTATTTTATTTTCTATTAATAAAAATTTCGGCTCCATTGACACCCCTACTTGGAAATCAACCAGAGAATATTTTAGTGTTGTTTGTGCTTGGAGAAGACGGTACAACTGATGCTCTGCTTCGATGACTGTACCTTGTATAACAAGTTGGAACAGAGTTTTACCATGGCCTCTTCCAGTAAACAGCACCCTCAGATGGAGCAAGGAGATGAGGAGCTCATACGAAAGTTTGCTGACATGCACACAACGGATCTGGCTAGTGCACAGACGGTTACAATCCCCGTTC
This sequence comes from Carex parvula, assembly GCA_025461045.1. NCBI lineage: Eukaryota > Viridiplantae > Streptophyta > Magnoliopsida > Poales > Cyperaceae > Carex > Carex parvula. Next base: position 13,891 of record JAJGRW010004492.1, on the reverse strand, counting down.
AGGCGGTTGTTTCCAGGCAGTGGGACTTGTGTGTAGTCGCAAGAGTATGTACTGACAGGCTAGTCTTCGATTCACAGTTTGAGCAACTGATGAGAAGACTGTGGGAAATCCAACCTCAGGCCTCTTTTACTTCGGTCGACAAGGGAGTTTATCTTGTTGAGCTGCGTCATAAGGAAGAGGTAGAAAGAGTACTAAACAGGGGACCATGGTTTTACAGACATGATTTGGTGGCAGTTGCGACTTGTCACTCCGTGGAGCATCTAACTAAAAACCGTGTGACAACAGGGGAACTTTGGGTCCAGTTTCACAATGCTCCATTGGAAGCTCTGAATGAAGAAGGACTCAAGCTCTTGACGGATCAGATTGGGGTCCCCCTTTCAGATCCGATAACTGTAGGTACTGGTTTTAAGAAATTCATGAGAGTCAAACTACAGGTCTCACTTGATGCTCCCTTTCAAGATGTTGTTAGACTGAAACACCCGATGCTTGGTTCAATTAAAGTCTATGTGGTGTATGAGCGGCTTGGCCGCTTATGTCGGTTCTGTGGAGAAATCGGTCATGAGATGACCGGGTGCCCTGATAGGATCCGATTAGCAAGAATCAAGAGGCAGTTTGAGGGATCTGATAGGCCTGAAATGGAAAATATTCTAGAGCCTACAAGGGGGCCATGGGTGGTCAACCAAATGATGCTGCCAACCCAAGGATCCATTGCCCCGAAAGTCAGTGCCACAGTTCAGGGTACAACGGGGCTAAAACGTAACCTCAATGAAACGAGGGTGGATTCACAACTCTGGGGGAAGCCGGTTAATAGAGACGGAACTGAAGCTCCTGAGGGTGAAACTGACATGACAGAATCTAGTGATGATGGGTTAGTCCTGACCTATAAAAAAAAGGCAAAGGCGGTGAGGCCTAACTCACCGCTGGAACGATGAGTACCATCCTTTCTTGGAATTGTCGCGGTAGTGGAGGGCTTGCGACGATTCCGACACTCCGGCGGTACCTCCACTGTACAGGGGCTGAGTTAGCATTCATTTCCGAGACAAAATGTTCTACAAAAACAGCAATAAAGAGAATTGCTAAACTGCCCCTTACAAATTACGAGATTGTCACCTCCAAGGGCCGGGGAGGAGGATTATGGTTATTATGGAATGATACAATCTCGGTCAAAATTATCGAAGTCTCAGAATTTTTTATAATTGCTGTTATTCAAAAAGATCCAAACAGTGTGCCTTGGCTATTCATAGGGGTGTATAGGGACTGTGCGGATCACCAAAATGACAACATCTGGATGAGAATTGAGTTTCATATTGCTAATTCGGGGTACCCGGTGTGTACCCTGGGAGATTTTAATGCCATCTCTAATAGTGCTGAGAAGAAGGGGGGGACTAAGAAGTTCAAGAAGAAAAATAGAAAGTTTAGAGAATTTGTTCAACGCTCGGGTCTGATTGATCTCGGGTACGGTGGGCCTGCATACACATGGGCCAACAACCAACAAGGAAAGAAATTAATTCTGGAACGATTGGATAGAGGCATGGCTACTACAGACTGGATCCATATCTTTCCCAATTCGAAAATCCTACACTTACCAAATTTCCAAAGCGACCACTAACCTATACTTTTGAGAACCCAGCGAATGGAGAAAAAGAAACAGAAGACGTTCCGAGTGGAACAGTGGTGGATGCAAGACCCAGAATTTCTAGACATATGTGCAAAGGTTTCAGAAGGGGGTGATCTCAACTGGGATAATACATGTGCGAAGCTAAGGAAAGAAGTAAGAGGATGGAAAGAGGGAATGACAGACCCAAACAAGGAGTTAAAGAAGATTGAGGAGGAATTGCAATACTTCATTAATGCTCACCAAGATGATAAAGTCCGTGACCAAATTGCAAGGTTACAGGCCGACTATGCAAAATATATTGTGGCACAAGAGATGTACTGGTTACAAAGATCTAGGCTGAATTGGGCACTTAGAGGAGATTCAAATACTCAGTTTTTCCATACGAGTATGGTGGTTAGAAGGAGGAGGAACTCAATTATGGCTATTCAAAAGGAGAATGGAGATTGGGCGGTGCAAGAGAAGGAGGTGCGCGGTGAATTTATTAACTATTTTAAAGCTGTTTACCTTGCAGGTGTCCAGGAAGGAGAAGAGAGCCCAGTTCAGATCCCTTTGCAAGTTCGAGAGGAAGTAAACCAAATACCGCAGGCAGCTTGGAATGAGCTTGACAGAAGGCCGAGTGCGGATGATATCCGAAGAGTGGTGTTTGAACTTGGGCCCTTAAAAGCACCGGGCCCGGATGGAGTTACAGTAGCCCTAATTCAACAGGCATGGGGTAATTTCGGCCCAATAATCACTAATGAGGTTTTGCAGTTCTTTGAGACGGCCCAAATGAAAGACTCTATAGCGCGCTCCAATCTTGTACTGGTACCTAAGATTTCGGCTCCGACTAAGGTGTCGGATTATCGTCCGATAAGTGTCTGCAACCTTCTCTACAAGGTCATTTCAAAGCTAATAGCGAGGAAGATGCAGCCTTGGATGGATTTCTTGATCTCCAAATCGCAAACCGCTTTCGTGCCAGGGAGAGAGATCTCGGAGAATATAATTCTACTTAGAGAAATACTCCACAGCTTCAGGACCCAGCGAAATGGTGAAGGGGAATTTGTGTTCAAGGCTGATCTGGCCAAAGCGTTTGATAGAGTAAATTGGTCGTATCTGTTCTCTCTACTTCTGATTTACGGTTTCTCACCTACCCTGTGCAAGTGGATAAAGGCATGTGTGACTTCTTTAAAATTCACTATTCTCTTTAATGGGAAAGGGGATGGGTTTTTGAAACCGACAAGGGGATTAAGGCAAGGGTGTGCCATGTCGCCTTATTTATTTATAATATCTATGGACCCTCTGTCCAGATTATTAGAGGCTAGTAGAAAGGTGGGAGTCCTCAAAGGGATCAGATTATCGAGATCGGCAATTCCCCTCACAAATTCGATGTTCGCTGATGATTTGTTGTTAATGGGATCTATGGAGCAGCAGGAGGTAAGTGAGTTTGGAAGGGTACTTTCGGAATTCTGTGAGCTATCAGGAATGGAGCTCAATCCGACAAAGTCTAAAGTGTGGTTCAGTCGGGAAACAGTTCAGCAAGGGATAGACCAATTCCTACACCAGTTCCAAGTAAGGTTGGCGGATGAGAATGAAAGATACCTGGGTTGTCCGGTCAAGACATCAGGGGATACAGATTTTGACTACATCATTGAAAAATTCCAAGCTAGACTCAATTCTTGGAAATCAAGCCTGTTGTCACACGCTGGACGGCTAGTGCTGATCAAGTCAGTGATGGAGAGTTTGCCAATCTATGCTATGGGTACGGTGATTTTCCCGCCTAAGATTCTTAAAAAGCTGACTTCTATAATGCGAGCATTTTTCTGGGGCTCCACTGATGTGACGAAAAAAATGTGTTATGTGGCCTGGGATAAAATTACAAGGCCTAAGGGGATGGGAGGCCTCGGTTTGAGAAGCCTGAAAGAGCTCAATCAAGCCCTTGTACTGAAGAATGTTTGGAAAGTCATCACAAGACAGGAATGCTTGTGGGTAAGCATTATTGAATCAAAGTACTATCCTAGAGGCTCTTACTGGACAACATGTAGAAGATGTAACTGCACTAAGTTATGGCGGCAAATGTGACCTAAGAGGAACCATCCGACCTCACATCGCCTGGTCTATTGGAGATGGAAGTACAATCCCGGTTTTCTCTCAGCCATGGTTCCCCCAATGGGAAGCCTTCAAACCGGTACGAAGAGAACAACGGGAAATGCGAGTCAGTGCTCTCATAGACCCGGTGTCCCATAATTGGGATTTTCAGTCACTTCAGGAGGTCTTTGGCTTTTCGGTGGCTCTTTCTGTGGCAACAAACGAGGTAATTAGGCCTACTTTACCCCCAGCACGAGACAGTTTGCTCTTTACTTTTGCAAGAGATGGGAAATTCTCTACTAAGAAAGCCTACCAGTTACTGAGGGGGGCTCAGCCTTTGATAGGAAACAAACAATTTTGGGAATGGTTATGGGGGCATAAAGGTCTTTTACCAAAGTTCAGGCTTTTTATCTGGAGGTGTTATTTCAATGCGATACCGGTACAATCTGAGATTGCGAGACGAATTCCCTCACTGTCACTACAGTGCAAAGTTTGCATGTTGGAGGACGAAACAATCACTCATGCGTTGTTCGGATGTCAATTTGCTAGATTGGCTTGGCTGGCATCCCCTCTAGGCCTCAGAACAGATAAGCTAGTTGGCCAATTCCCCGATATCATTCAATTTATGCGGCAGACTTTAGATGATCAGCAATTTCCAAAATTCATGGCAATTACATGGGCTGTGTGGAGAAGCAGAAATGAGTCTGTGTACGCGGATAAAAAGCAATCAGTCAAAGTATGTCAGGAATTTTGGAATAGAGCAATTGAGGATTCCGAGATTTTGTCTGCTGGTACAGATTTACTGGTACGAGGTGCGAGGGGAGACCAGGTCAGAGATCATTTGCCTGAGGAGAATGATCTTAGGCTGAATACGGGTCTCTGCTGTTTTGTAGACGGATCTTGGGATCAGGAAGGGAAGGCAGGGATAGGTCTGATACTGTTGGAAAATGGTACTGTTATTCGCTGGGAGTCTACTCTGGTTTGAGCCATTAATGCTACACATGCTGAAGCTCAGGCGATTCTGCAAGGGCTGAGAGTTCTAACTCAATCAACAAGAGAAGGGGGGAAGTTGTTGTCGGACTCTCAGGAATTGGTAACCTCACTGGCACAAGATATTCCGTTGGTACCAGATTGGAGAATCAGCAAAGAAATATGGGATGCGTGGAGAATTATAAGAGAATACCCAACTGTTGGAAAAATTGCCTACAGGTCCAGACAGGATAGCTTCATTCAAATAGCTCATAGATTAGCAAATTTGGGTAGAATTAATGGTTGGCATAAACAGGGTGTTTCTTTTCCATGTTTTGCTGAGACTTAGAAATTGTAATAGGCCTACGGGCTGTAAGGTAAACAAACAAAAAAAAAAAAAAACAAGTTGGAACAGTATTCGATGCGTTGTCAATTAATAATGAAATACGATACGCCTTGGAGGCTAATGACTCTTTAATTAATTAAGTCAATTGTTCATCAATTTGAGTTCTTTTGCATTTAAAATTTGGATTAAATTTTTCCCTTTTAATTTGGGGACTTTCCCAGAGTTTGATAATTAATTAATGACGTATTTAAGTGTTAAATTAATTTGTGAAGCTAATGAATCAATGCCAAAAACCTATTAAGAGGCAAAATGCCTTAAATGCATTTGGGTCACCTTTGGTGCCCATTTTAACTTATTTCGGTTTGAGATTCATCAAATCTAGTTAATAGGGGTTTAAATCTGCCTCATAAGGAGTGCAACCATGTATGGTTTGTATTTTTAAGAGGCGTTTTTATGTATAATCCTATATTTAGGGCTAATTAATGGTCAATGAAGCCTAAGTATATTTTCCAGTATTTGTAATGCATATTTATGTGATAATATCCGATCCATTTGCACCCCTAACTTGTAGTGCAAGTAAATCGGGACGGGCTTCAGATATTAATACCTTTCTTAAGTCCATATCCCTGAAGTAACTCAAATTTTGAGTTTAGATCGGGACCGTCCAATTAGAAAGCGAGTTGCTTTAATATTGGTGTGAAAGCAGATCGACCTGAATTCGTATCCTCTGCATTAACTCAAAAGAGTATCTTTTAAATTAATACATTTTGACCATCTGATTTGTTTTAAGACTCTTGCAAATTAGATCCGCACTAATATTAAAGGACCTCCTATGTTTTAGACGTAACTGAATTGACTCCGTTTAAAATCAGATGGTCGAGATTCATTAACTCTAACTCAAAACATTCTCTTTTGAGTTAATGCAGAGGATACGCATTCGATCGGACATTTGGTAAAATGAGCTACAGCAACACTGCCTCATTTAAGGGAACAGCCGCCGAAGGAATTAGTAAACCTTTTATACTAAACGGGTGACGAGGAAACGCAAGAGACGGCAGAGAGAGAGATGGGAAAGAAGCAGAGGCAGAATCGAAGTCTTCGATGTGGGCTCTCCAGCGGATCCCTTCTTGTTCGACAGCGTATCGTTGAGTCAAAACTGGACTACGCCTCCGCCTCTCTCGGCAGAGGCAGAGGCAGAGGCCGTCGCCTTGAGCCTCCGGAACCGCCACCCGGAGTATCGCCGCTATAAGCTTCACCCTTTCTCTCGTCAGGTCCATCTCTGCTTCTTACGCCTTAGATCAAAAGTTGAAAAAAAAAAGTAAAACATATATAATTGCCTTTGTTTGCAGTACCGAAATTTTTTTAGTTACCATCTCAATATTTGAAAAATCTGAGTTTTACCATCTCAATATTTAAAAAAAAAATTTAGTTCCTTGTAATTGATTTTGAATATGATACTCACTCAATACAAATACAAAGAACCGACTTGTTAATTGATTTTAAAAATGATACCCACCGACTTCAGAGTGGGAAGAATTCACAAATATTTAATTGGCAAGGAAAGTACAAGGGTCAGAATTCACAGATTTTAATATTTAAAAAGGGTAACGAGTTCATAGCTTGTATTCTTAATATATCCGCAAACCTCTGCACCAGAGGTCGTCTCTGGTGTTTCGGGTATGAAGTTTCTTAGTTTTGATAATTTTATGCTAATTGTACTTTCTTTTTTTGTCTCTCTACAGTCTACAGAGTTATTAGATTTCATTTTATTTCTAAAGGATGTTAATAGTTTTTAAAGAACTATGTAAGGCTTTGTTTCCTTTTTTCTTTGAAAGAGAAGGCGGGAAAGCTTTAATTGAAATGAGGATTGCTTTATTGATTTAAATTCCCTTTACATGGTGCTTATTCTTGAATGAAAACCTTAGAAAATTGTAATACTGTGCTTTAATGTCACAGAAGTAAATTCTTATGAGCATTTCTCAGAAACTTAATTTAGATGCTATGTTATAACTTTGTGTGCTTATTTGAGCTGCAAATTATGAGCTGATCAACTCATAGCACAATTTTAATTTATTTGGATCTTTCATATCAGGTGTCTCTGAAAAGAACACAAGAAGCTTATTTGAAAAGGCATATCGAACTGCACCTTCCATAGTCTTCATAGACGAAATAGACGCCATTTGATCAAAGAGAGATAACCTCCAGAAAGGGATGGAGCAACGAATCGTGACCCAGCTGATAACTTGCATGGACAAGTTCCACCAGGCTGTGAAATATCAAAAACCAGAGCTGTCACAGGATAAACCACCTGGTTATGTGCTTGTCATTGGAGCGACAAATAGACCTGATGCGGTTGACGAAGTACTGAGACGGGCAGGAAGGTTTAACAAGGAAATAGCAGTGAGTGTACCAGATGAAGCTGCACGTGCAGAGATCGATATTGTTCTTGTTGACCCAAGGGTAGGTCTTAAGAATCCATATGGTACCCAATAAAACTGATCATATCCTGTACCTCTTTTTTTGTTCTAGTAATTTGGAACAGCTTGTGAGAGATGTGTGAATTATTTGTGTTTGCGTCAATGTGTTTGCATATGGTAACTTTATGTTACTAGCATTTCAACTTTCTGACTTGGGGATGGATGATATTTACCGTAGAAGGCAAAATCGGCCGTTCCGGAGCGGAATCGGCCGTTCCGGATCAGAATCAGACGGTACCGATCCGATTTTAGGCCGATTTACGCGGTTATTGAAAATTTCGTTAAATTTCAACCATTCCGGCATCATTCCGGTCAAATTTCGGCCGTTCCGTCCGTTATGGATCGAAATAGACCGATTCCACCGAAACGGCCGAAACGGTAATTGACCAAACTCAAAATTTTTTTTTGCAGTCTCTGTGATTCGAACTCGCGCCCATCATGGTGGGGACTAAACACAACTCCACACCACACCACACAATCTTTCTTGTTTAAAACTACAACTCATTCCTATATATCCATTTCAACTCATTTCTATATATCCATTTAGTTGTAATGCTTGTATTATATTGTATTAGTAGATTATTTGATTGTAATAATTTTTCTAAATTTTTTTATCAATTTTTTCTATTTTTTTAGTATAAAACAAGCTTTTGCCAAAAAAGTTCGATTTTCCGATCAGATTCGGCCGATCCCAACCGATTTTTCCGATCTGGATCGGGATCGCTCGGTGCCGATCCCGATACCGATTTTTCCTTCTATGATATTTACTGATAAAATTAAAAAGTTATGACAATAAAATAATTAAGAGGGTGATCGAGGGATTACTTGATAATTAATTATTTCATAATTATAAGAAATAATATTTAAATTTTAAATTGGACAGTAAGACTTAATATATATGTTAATTAATCGTATGAAATCTGATTTGTACTTTTTCTATATATCTGACAACAAACTGGTACTAATTTATTTAAATCCAAACATTATTTCATCAACAACAATAACACGCATGCACTATCCTAATTATTAATGAACAATAATTTATTTTTATGCTAAAAAGTTGCATCAATTGGCGAAAGCAACATTCCATCTGGCTCGAAGCATTATTGCGTACTCTTCTACCCTCTCCACACTCGGCAAAACGAGTTTCACGAAATCCGCAGTGAGGAAACGTTTCTTCCACTCCACCGGTAATGGCACCTTTGTCTCATCGATTAGCTTGGCCCCGATATATTCTCTACTGCTTTGATCCAGACCAACTGAGAACCCAAAGTCACATCAACAAAACCAATGGAGTCTCCACCAAAGAAATCCTTTCCAGCAGAACATTTCTTAAAGGCTCCTTCCAACAGCTCTAGCGCAGCAATTGTATCCGCAATTTTTTCTGCCTTCGTTGTTGGATTTCAGAAATAATTATGTGTTTAGAGAAATAGAGAAGAAGAGTTTTGTGGTGCAAAAGAGCCGCACCGTTTTCTGGTTTTTCTTATTACTTTTATTCTTGAATTACATTCAAATATAGAAAACAGAAAGCTACCTAAATCAATAAGGAATGAAATAGAAAACTACCTAAACCAATAAGGAATAAAATAGACGTGGATTCTTATTTCCCACATCTTTACATAAGCAATAAACAAAACTGATTTCTTTACATACTACCCAAAATATACTATAAATGGGACTAAAGCAAAACGTCCTAGAAGCGTCCCAACTTCATGCCAGCCTCCAAACCTCAACAAGCTTACATCTAATATTCACTTCCCTAAGCTTGTTGCACACTTTCTCACATCCTGTAAACCAATCTTGTCACACAGCTCACAGAATCTAACTCGTCCCAAAGGCTTTGTCAGAATGTCTGCCAATTGGTCATGAGTTCCCACATGTTCAACTTCAATCTTGCCATTTTCAACATTTTCTCTGAGATAATGAAATCTCGTATCAATGTGCTTGCTTCGATCATGGTATACTGGATTCTTGCTCAAAGCAATTGCTGACTGATTGTCTACCTTGAGCTTGATCTTCTTCAAATTATGACTCAACAAATCAGAACGAAGAGCCTCAAGCCACACACCTTGACATGCACCTGAAGCAGCTGCTATATATTCAGCTTCACAAGAAGATAGAGCAACAACCTTTTGCTTTCTAGAAAACCAACTGACGAGATTATTTCCTAAGAAAAACATGACACCAGTGGTACTCTTTCTATCATCCAAATCTCCTGCCAAGTCACTGTCTGAGAAACCAGTTAAGAAGAACTCACTGTCATGAGATCTTCTATACACACAACCCAGACTTGCACTACCTTTAATGTACCTCAAAATTTGCTTAACAGCTGCCATGTGTTCTAATCTTGGAGACTCCATAAAACGGCTAACAATCCCTACAGAATAGGCCAAATCAGGTCTTGTGTGCAACAAGTATCTCAAACTTCCCACAATGCTCCTGTACCTGTTTTGATCAACTAACTCTGAAGCACTATTCTTCCTTAGCCTGAGCCGAGTTTCCATAGGAGTTTTTGTCAAATTGCAATCTGACATACCACACTCCTTTAGAATCTTATGTGCAAAGCCTTCTTGACTTAACATGACTTCACCCTTCTCCTGTTTGACTTCAATACCAAGATAATAACTCAACAGCCCCAAATCACTCATTCTGAAAATTTCTTTCATCTGTGACTTAAAATTTTCAATTTCTTGCTCACTTGTCCCTGTGATGATGAGATCATCAACATATACGCCCAAAATAATACAATTGACACCTTGCTTTCTCTTGTACACAGCATGTTCCAACTTACTTCTTGCAAAGCCAAGAGAACTCAATGTTCTGTCTTGTCACACCCCCGGACAACCCGCCGCGCATTTACGCGCAAGGCGATTAGCACATCACATACATTATCAACAATAAATCCAAACAAGCCACTTTATTCTAAATAAATGAGTTCCACACACAAATAAAAAAAAAGGGAAAAACACGTCAGACATGGCAATTCAAACAGTCACTGCCACGTCTGTACAGTATTTTGTTCACACAACAGAGAACTAAAGAAATAGTGGCTAAGTAAATAACTCCCGCTAGTTTTCTCACTCGCGTCCTTCCTCTAGGTCCTCAGCTTCAGTTCCTGGAACCCACATAAAAGTGGAAATAAAACGGGTGAGAGAATCGAACTATCTCTCAGTGCGGGATTTAGTTCCAGCCCGGTGCTTTTACAAATTAATACATTCTATATCCCAAATAACAATAAAGTAAAGGTTTTGAAATAACCCCAATTTTCCTAACAATTCGGACATGCAATCATTTCAAAACCAATTTCAATCTCAAACTCGCTTCTTTTCTTAAAAAAAAACTTTCACCATCTGGACCGCCACGCACGGACAATCCAGCCTTTCCTATTCAATCACATTTAAAGGTTTGAAATTCCACACTCTGGAAATCCATGCCCGTACATAGAAATCCGGCGAATCGTCACGCAAGGACGACCCGTTCAATCACACTCTAGATGGGCCATTCGGGGACCCATCCGGCGAACCGCCGCGAATTTGGCGACCTGTTCTGTTCTGTTCTGTTCTGTTCTGTTCTGTTCTGTTCACATTTCACACTCTGGGGGTCTGTCACACACGGACAGCCTGATTTTCAAAACACATGCAGGACCGCCACACAGGGACGGCCCCAATTTAAAACAGTTCATTTAAAAGTTACCTTGTTCACATTCCCACTATCCTGTCAGTTCAAATCAATGCATCCAAAAAGTTTCCTAACATGCAATTCTACACAAAACGAAAGAGAATTCGACATTCTCAACATGCAGTTCATCTACCAGATTGGGAAAAAAGATTACCTACCTTAATCCACGCATTTCTTATTATTTGTAAAAGGACCAGGAACCCGCACCTGTATTCTCACTGACTTCGTTTGAGCGCGTGTCGGGATCTCGCGTATTCGCAGCGTCTCCTAAAATCTCGCGGTTTGCTCCTAAGTTTTAACACATTTAATTAGATTCTTATTTTCCATTAAATCCAAAGGATTCATAATAAATTTAATACCCTAAATCTCGCATGGTATGGTTCTACTCACGATTCTATTTGTATTTATGGCAATTGTCACCTAACTCACACCAATTCCAATATAAATCACAATACCTATGACTCTTAATCCATTTCCCCACAATTAAACTTAATTAAATAGACTACCACCCTCAATTCTTCCCACAATTTCAATTTGGCATAATTATTGGAAATTAACCTCGGTTCTTGTACAAATTACTTGTTTTCAAGAGATAAGAAAGTTTGAATTGAATATTGGGTTATTGGGTTTCGGGTTTGGGGTTAATGGATTCGGGTTTAGGGTTTGGTTTTAGGGGTTCGGGTCTAGGGTTTTGGGTTCGGGTCTAGGTGGTTCGGCCGGCAGGGAAGAGGGGAAGGGAGAGCACGGGTGTGGGGGGTTCGGCTGGCGGCAGGGGGGTTCGGCCACGGGCTGGTGGTAGGGGGGTTCGGCCACGGGTGCAGGGCCGGCTGGGGTTTCGGCGCGCGGGGCAGGGGTCGGCTTGTGAGGGTTCTCGGCGGGGGGCAGGGGGTGGTGGCCGGCGGCAGTAGCCAAGGAAGGGGCCTTGTGGCCTGGCGGCTAGGAGAGAAAAGAGAAAAAGAGAGAAACGAAAAAAAAAGAGAGAAGGAGAGAGAAGAGAGAAAGAGATTTTTACAGTTATGAGGAGAGAATGATTGTCTGTGGAGGGAGAGGGGAGAGAGGGACATATTAATTGGGGAGGTGTGGCTGAAATTAGATTAGTTTTTCTTCTAATTTTTGAGTTTGCTTAACATATGAATAAACCTATTAATCTAATTTGACTAAATTTTCAATATTCGTTCTCCTAAATTTTATCATCTGTTATTTATTGACTTCTATTAATTGTCAATTTCCGATTTACTATATCTTACTATTCCTAAATAGAATTCTGTATAAATTTAATCATACCAGTATTTAGAGGCGTTACATCCTCCCCCCCTTGGAAATCTTGTTCAGTCCCCTGAACAGCCTCGGCGTCCATTTCTTCGAAACAATTCTGGGTACGTGGTGCGCATCGTCTCTTCGATTTCCCAAGTTGCTTCTCGGTTGGTGTGCCGTCCCCATTGTACTAAGATTTGTCTGATGGTTTTACGCCGGAGTCTTATTTCCTTGGTATCCCAGTATCTTCAGGGTCGTTCTTCATACACTAAATTCTCATCTAGTCCCAGATTTGAGAAGTCGAGGATGTGGGAGGGATCTCGGATATATTTCCGTAGTTGGGACACGTGGAAGACTGGGTGTACTTTATCTAGGGTTGGAGGTAGTGCCAGTTCGTAGGCAAGTGGTCCGATTCGTCTAAGAATTTCAAATGGTCCCACATACCTAGGACTCAGTTTTCCTGTTACCCCGAATCGTCTCACTCCCCTCCTTGGAGAGACCTTCAACCAAACATGATCCCCGGTTTCGAATTCTAATGGTCGTCTCCTCGAGTCTGCATACTTTTTCTGTCTATCTCGAGCAGTGCCCAGTCGGTTTAGAATCAATTGGGTTCTATCCGCGCAGTCTTTTACCATTTCGGCCCTGTTGGCAGTTGTTCCCGTTGTTTCCCCACCACAAGGGGGTCTTCCAGCGATGCCCACACCAAGCTTCAGATGGTGCCATGTCGATACTGGCATGGTAGCTATTGTTGTACGCGAACTCGGCCATTGTCAAATGATCAGCCCATGACCTTGAAAGTTGATGGCACAAGCCCTTAGCATGTCCTCTAAAGTTTGGATTGTTCGTTCTGACTTGGCCGTCCGTTTGAGGGTGATGAGCGGTACTGAAATTGAGTCGGGTTTCCCATTGCTTCCTGAAAACTTTTCCAGAAGTGCGAGGTGAATCGCGTATCCCGGTCCGATATGATAGTTTCAGGAACTCCATGATATTTGAATGATATTGAAGAAATATTCTGCTAATTCTGCACCTGATGTAGGGGTTCGCAGTGGTCATAAAGTGGGCTACTTTGGTTAATGTGTCTACAATGACCCAGATTGAGTCATACCTCTTTTTGGTACGCGGTAACCCAGTGATGAAATCCATAGTATGATCTGGAATTTCATTTGTGCTCTGGAGTTGGGATACAACAACCCTGCTATCTTCTCCGTTCGGCTTTCACTTGTTGGCAGGTGAGCACCTAGCCACAAATTGACACGTCTTTCTTCATGTGTGGGCCACCAAATTGGGTACGAAGATCCTTATACATCTTCACCTCTCCTGGGTGAATGGATATCGACTCGTGGGCTTTCTTGCAGAATTTCCTTTCTCAGTCCTCCTGTTCTGGCACACACACCCGCTGGTTGAAATAGAGTAGTCCGTCCTCGTTTTCCTTGAAGGTCGACGTTGGATTGGTACGGCCAATTCCCTGTATCTTTGGTGCTGCTC
>JAJGRW010004491.1:0-26742 GCA_025461045.1 Carex parvula | reverse complement strand
CTGCTGTCTCTGGAGTTGTTTTGCACGGACCGTGTAGTGTGATGTACGGGTCGTGTAGATGAATGCACGGGTCGTGTGTGAGATGCACGGGTCGTGTAGGGTTTCGGCGGAACAGTGAATCTGGTTCGGGAAAACGAAGAGAGATGGAGGCCAGGTTTTCGCAAAGCGGCTGCTGCGGTGGGAGCTTTTCGGTTAGAAGAATGGAGGTTTGCTGGCTCGTGGAGAACGGAAGGTTCGGCCTTGAATAGGTGGCGGTTGAGAGATCAGAGGGAGAAGGAGTGGCGGCGGCAGTGGTGGTGCTGGGCACGGTCGCAGACGGGTGTAGATGAGCACGGTCGCCCTGGTGGTGATCTCTGTCTTTGTCAATGGAGTTTGAGAGAAATGGCAGAGGAGAAATGGAAGAGGAGAAATGAGGCAGAGAGAGGGGGCGGGTTTAGAGAAAAGGAGAAATGTAGAGGGTGAATGTACGCGTGAAGGGGCGCAACCTTTCAGCTTCCTCGGTTTGCGTGTGCACGGACCGTGCATGATTATGTGCGGACCGTGTACTCCTCTTCTCTGACCAATTTCCTGTGCGGACCGTGTACATGTATGTGCGACCCGTGTGCTTTGTTGAGTTCTGTATTTCTCTGATCTGATCTGTCTAAGTTCAAAAACAAGGAAAACTACATGCAAATGATAAAATTAAAAATATGCAGAAAACTGAACAGAAATGAAATTATTTTAAAGTGCAAGTAAAGTTAAAAAAAGGGCTTGGGTTGCCTCCCAAGAAGCGCTTGTTTTAGGTCTCGAGCTTGATCACCAGTTTCTAAGTCTCGGCAGTAGCAGGGTCAGAAAGATTCTGAACAAACCGCTCATTTTGTGAGTGATCAGCGATGTAGTGCTTGAGACGCTGACCATTGACCGTGAAAGTCCCGCATTCTTCATTTCCAATTTCAATTGCACCGAAAGGATACACTTTCTTCACCTCGAATGGGCCGGACCATCTAGACTTGAGTTTACCTGGAAAGAGCCTTAATCTAGAATTAAATAAGAGTACAAGATCTCCTTCCCTGAATTCGCGAGGCGCGATGCGCTTGTCATGAACTCGCTTGGTCCTCTCTTGTAGATCCTTGCATTCTCATAGGCGTGTAGGCGCATCTCCTCCAATTCGTGCAAGTCAAGTATGCGCTTCTCCCCAGCTGCTAGCATGTCCATGTTGATTGCTCGTGTGGCCCAGAATGCCTTGTGTTCAATCTCCACCGGCAGGTGACACGGCTTTCTGTACACCAGTTTGAAGGGGCTCATGCCAATCAGTGTTTTGTAGGCAGTTCGGTAAGCCCATAGTGCATCGCTCAACTTTGATGCCCAATCCTTCCTTGTCCTTGCAACAGTCTTCAAGATAGACTTTATCTCCCTGTTAGAAATCTCAGCTTGACCATTAGTTTGAGGGTGATAAGAGGTAGATACCTTATGTGTGACCCATGTCGGCTCAAAAGACTGTCGAATTGTCGATTGATGAAGTGCTTGCCTCCGTCACTGATAACGGCTCGAGGCACTCCAAAGCGAGGAAAAATGATTTCTGTGAATAGCCGCTTCACTGCATTTGAGTCGGCTTTTTGACATGCCACAGCTTCAACCCATTTGGACACGTAGTCCACTGCTACTAAGATATACTCATACCCGCGAGATGGCGGGAATGGTCCCATAAAATCGATGCCCCAGACATCAAAGATCTCCACCTCAAGAATGGAGTTAAGAGGCATCTCACTCCGCTTGGTTAAGTTACCGGTCCTCTGACATTGATCACAAGCTGAAACAAAAGATCTTGCATCTTTAAAAAGAGAGGGCCAATAAAAACCAGATTGTAATACCTTAGTAGCTGTCTTGGAGAACGAGGCATGTCCTCCGTAAGCGGATGAGTGGCAGTGTGCCAGAATGGAACGCTCTCTTCATGTGGGACACAGCGTCGGAATATGCTATCGATTCCAACTTTGAAGAGGAATGGCTCCTCCCAAAAGTAGTACTTGGCATCTGTTTTGAACTTTTTCCTCTGCTGGTAGGTCATTGTGGCAGGCAACACCCCAGAGGCAAGATAGTTCGCGAAATCTGCGTACCAAGAGGTTGTCTGGATGGAGAGTACACGGTCCGTGTATGGATATGTGCGGGTCGTGTGTTGAGGTGCACGGACCGTGTGATGGTCTGTGCGGACCGCATGCTGGGCGTCCAGAGAGCAGATGGATAAGAGTTGTTCGTCGGGAAATGATTCATTGATTGGCAGGTTGACATTGCCTTCATCTTCCCAGCGAAGTCGGGATAGATGGTCTGCCACTGAGTTTTCGATTCCCTTCTTGTCTCTTATTTCAAGATCGAACTTCTGCAAAATAAGAATCCATCTAATCAATCTAGGTTTTCCGTCTTTTTTACTTAAAAGATACCTGAGTGCAGCATGGTCCGTGTAGACTATGATTTTCGAGCCGACCAAGTATGATCTGAACTTGTCGAGGGCAAACACAATGGCGAGAAGCTCCTTTTCCGTTGTTGTGTAGTTCATCTGGGCGGGGTCTAGCACCTTGCTAGCATAGTAAATGGCGCACGGCTTCTTGTCTTTCCTCTGCCCAAGAACTGCCCCAACTGCATAGTCGCTCGCATCGCACATGAGCTCGAATGGTAAGGACCAGTCGGGTGGCTGCAAGATAGGTGCTGAGATGAGCGCTTCCTTTAAACTGCAAAAAGACTTGACACAATCATCTGTAAAAACAAAGTCAGAATCTTTAATAAGTAAATTGGTCAAAAGCTTTGCTATCTTCGAGAAGTCTTTGATGAAGCGGCGGTAGAATCCCGCGTGACCTAGAAAGCTTCGAACTCCCTTCACATTTGTTGGGATGTCGAGCTTCTCTATCACCTCAATCTTTGCCTTGTCCACTTCGATCCCTTTTGAAGTGACAACATGTCCTAGCACAACACTTCTTGGACCATGAAGTGGCATTTCTCCCAATTGAGAATGAGATTCACTTCTTCGCACCTCTGCAAAATCTTACACAAGTTAGATAAACATGAATCAAAGGTAGTGCCATATACAGAAAAGTCATCCATAAAAATCTCGACCTCTTTTTCAATGAAATCAGAAAAATAGCCATCATGGCTCTTTGAAAGGTCGCTGGTGCATTACATAGACCAAAGGGCATCCTACGGTATGCATAGGTACCATATGGGCATGTAAAGGTAGTCATTTCTTGGTCCTGTGGATGGATGGGAATTTGGAAAAAACCAGAATAACCATCAAGATAACAAAGTAAGAGTGATTTGCAAGCCTTTCAAGGAGTTGGTCAACAAAAGGCAATGGAAAGTGGTCCTTGCGTGTGGCTGTGTTGAGCTTCCGGTAGTCTATGCACATCCTCCAGCCAGTCACAACTCGCGTTTGGATCAGTTCATCCTTGTCATTTTTCACCACTGTCGCCCCTCCTTTCTTTGGCACCACATGGACAGGGCTCACCCACTTGCTGTCAGAAATAGGGTAGATAATACCTGCTTCAAGAAGTTTTAAGATTTCTTTCTTTACTACCTCTTTCAAATTGGGGTTGAGCCATCTTTGGTGCTCCACAGATGGCTTGTGACCATCTTCCAGCAAATTCTGTGCGTGCAAATCTTCGGGTCGATTCCCTTCAAGTCCTTTATTGAGTATCCGATCGCGCCTTTGTGAATCTTTAATTTTTCCAAAAGTTTGGCGGTCTCATCGGGATTTAAACCTGCATTTACAATCACAGGACAAGACTTGTCTGGGCCTAGGAACTCATACCTTAGATTAGCTGGAAGGGGCTTCAGTTCAGGAGCGGGTTTCTCTGTCTGGGCAGGTGCACGGTCCGTGTGAGAAGTGTACGGTTCGTGTACGGCATCTGCATCCGTGTGGGAATTGTCCGCCCCGTGTGCCTCAGTTTCCAGCTTCTCAGACTCAGGGGCACGGTCCGTGTGAGAAGTGTGCGGACCGTGTGTAGGTTCCTCCAGATTGTCAAATGTTGCTTCAGCCTGCACAAATTGACTCCAACTCGCTTGTTTCAACCTGCAATTCAGATAAAAATTCATTGTGGTACCTTAGAGAGTGGTTGAATTGCTCCAGAAAGTTCTCTTCCGCCAATTCGGTTAAGCATTCTTCGATCGCATCGATCCTAAAGCAAGATTCTTGAGAAGGATATTTCATTGCTCGATCGATTTGGAAGCTGACTTTCTCGTTCCCAATGTTGAGCGTGAGAGTCCCTTTGTGCACATCAATGATTGCACCAGCCGTTCTCAGAAAAGGCCGTCCCAAAATGATAGGGACTTCTTTGTCTTCTTCCATCTCCATGACAACAAAATCGGCTGGAACATAGAATTTACCAACCTGAACTGGCACGTCTTCCACTATGCCGAGTGGAAGTCTAACTGAAGAATCCGCCAGTTGCAGGGTCATTCGTGTGGACTTGAGCTCGCCTACACCCATTCGTTCATAAATCGTGCGTGGCATGAGACTCACGCTAGCCCCCCAAATCACATAGGGCCTTCTTGATCGTGGCTTTTCCGATTGTGCAAGGAATGGAGAATTTGCCAGGGTCTTCTAGTTTCGGTGGGAGCTCGTTTTCTCAAAATCGCACTGCACTGTTCCATGAGTTTCACCGTCTCACGTCCCCCCAAGCTTCGCTTGTGGATAGGATGTCCTTGAGAAATTTTGCATAGGTAGGCATTTGGGTCAAGGCATCGGTGAATGGAATGGTGATGTGCAATTGTTTGATGACTTCAACGAATTTGGAGAATTGTTCGTTGAGTCTGGTCTCAGCTAATCTCTGAGGGAAAGGAACAGGCGGCCGATAGGGTGGTGGTTTCTCGGGTCCTTTACCTTTCTGTCTGCCAGAATCATCCTGCACGGGCCGTGTACTATCTGTGCGGTCCGTGTGCACAGTAGTTTCGGTGGATGGTGCGGTCCGTGTACTGTCGGATGGTGGTGAAACAATCTCTTCAGCTGTTGTGATCTGCACAGTCCGTGTAACGTCTGCACGGTCCGTGTACTTGGCAACTGGTGGGTCAATGGGCATGGCTGGTCCTTGATAGCTGGTCCCGCTTCGCAATGTGAGCGCCTTAGCCTCTGCTCTCGGGTTCACCTCTGGTTGGCTGGGAAGATTACCAGGTTGTGGTTGGCTTGAAGAGCTTGCCCAAATTGTGCTTCCATCATCTTGGTGTTTAGAGCAGCCATACCTGCCAACTGAGCATTCATCGCTTGCATCTGCTCGAACATCATTTGGTTCATCTTCCCTTACTCGTGCATGAAGTCGCTCACAACGGGAGGAACATACGGCTTGGGTGGAACAGAATGAGGTGGGCGGTTGTTCGAGTTGTTGAAGTTGGCATTGTGGTAGAAGTTGCGGTTGTTGTTGTTGTTGCTGCTCGAAGAATTGTTGAAAGGGGGAGGGTTGTTGAAAGAATTGTTGTTGTAAGAGGGGTTCTGCTTCCATCTCCAGTTTTGTTGCTCAACCGGATCCTTAGAGTAAGTTCGGTTGAATGGAGGTTTTGGGAAGTAAGATGGCTCGCTGTTGAGAGAGTTGACTTGTTCGGTCTCTTCATCTTCCCTCTGTGCCAATGGGCAATGTTCGTAGGAATGCCCCTCCCCACACATAGCACAAGACTCCTGCTGTGGTTGGTGGTTCCCAACAGACTTGACACTCATCTTGTCGAAAGCTTTCTGCATGGCATCCATCTTGGCAGTAAGAGCCGTGATCTGATCGACCTCAAATCGGCCGCCTCCCCCAGGTCTGGAATTGTCGCGGTCGGACCACTGTTGGTTTTGAGCCATGTTATCGATCAAGTTCATCGCTTCTTGAGGCTCTCTTTCCATCAAGGCTCCACCTGCAACAGCATCAACATATGTACGAGTGCTTTCTGTTAAACCATCATAAAAAGTTTGGATTAACAACCAGTCTGGTAAACCATGATGAGGACAAGAATATTGCAACTCCCTAAACCTTTCCCAAGCCTCGTTTAGGGGTTCATCAGACCTTTGCCTAAAGCTAGTCAATTGGGTTCTTACCTTGGCGGTTCTTTTATGGGGGGAAAACCTGGTTAAAAACATGTTGGACAGTTCCCTCCAAGTGTTAATGGAATCCCTAAGTAGTGACCCCAACCATTTCTTTGCTTTGTCCCTAAGTGTAAAAGGAAACAATGCAAGTCTAATGTAATCAGATGTTGCCCCATTGGTTTTGATTGTGGTGCAACATTCAAGAAAAGTCTGAAGATGAGCGTGTGGATCCTCGTGATCCAAACCATGGTAGGTGTTCTGCTGCACTATGTTGACAACACCCGGATTGAAGTTGGGTTGTTGTCCCACGATTCTTGGCAGTCGGATAGCACCTCTCACATCCCCAGATCTCGGCACATTGAACTCCTTCAGAGTTCTTGGGATGAAGTCTGCTGCATCATCGTCAGAGTCGCGATCACCATGAGGCTCCTCATTTCTTTCCTCCCGTTTTGACTCATGGCTCTGTCTGGACACGAGTGTACGGGCCGTGTATCGTCTGTGCGGTCCGTATGAGGAGGTGGTTGTCCAGCGGCAGAGTGCACGGATCGTGTATCAAGTGCACGGACGTGTGCGGAGGAGGTTGTGCAGAAGTAGCTGTGTTCTGGTTCTGGTTCTGAGTCAGATCGGGTGGTACTTCCGTGTTGGAAGGTTGCCCTTTACTCCTCAGGTTGTATGGAGGTTCCAGCTTGCTCCTGTGGTAAGAGAAAAATAAAAAGAGAAAGATTCAAGTTAAAATCTAGAATTTAGCAAAAATAAGCAAAAACCAAAATTTTCAATGCCGTCCCCGGCAACGGCGCCAAAAACTTGTTACACCAAAAAGGTATAGTACAAAGTTTCGGTACAGCAAGCTGTACCTTTTAACCTTAAATACACTTTTGGTTCAGATTGCAAGTATACAATCCTAGCACGTAGTATATTATCGGGTATCGAACACAGGGACGGTTGAAATAAATCGAATTCTACTTAGATTATATAAAAACTCTAAAGTCTGCAAAAGGTTGGTTTTTGGTATGTTTAAAGTCCTAAAGTTCAGTGACAGTACTTAAAGAAACAAAGTAAATTTTGGTTTGGTTTTGAATTAATAAAAAGGGGTTCCTAGGGCATTAGACTTCGTCTCAGCTTTGCCTCAAGTGCCCGGTCCGTGCATTCTCATGCACGGGCCGTGTGTAATGTGCACGGGCCATGTACTTTCATACACGGTCCGTGTGGCCCTCGAGTTGATACAGCAGCTATTGGTTTCTGGATCAAATTCCTGTGCAAAGTTATTTTGGTCGTACCTAAGTCAATACTCCTCAACTCTCGTTTATTGGCTTAATTGCTTGGTACGAAACACAATTTATACCTTCTTAGGGTTCTTAAACTTCAACTCTCGTTTATTGGTTTAATTATCCTAAGTTATTCGTTGGTTTACTAAAGATAACCTCGATCTCTCGATACGAGGAAAACTTCGCCTTTCGGCTACCGCTTGGTTTCACCTTTCGGTTCACAAACCTATCTCAAATACTTAGATTGGTCGAAAGAATATCAAAGCCTTGGAATACTATCTAGATGTGGCCATACATCTAACGATAAACTAATCAATTCAAACAAATTCATCTAAGCAATAAAATATTACACAACAAACAAGCACAAGATCCAATACAAATTCCAATAACTAGCAAGTAAAACAAAGCATTCAACTACATCTTAACCCTAGAAACAAAGAAATCTACTCAAGCATAGAGAAACAGAAAATAAAACAAGAAATAAATGAGAAGTTCATGACAAAACTCGAAGATTCAAGAAGAGACGTCGCAAATCTCTCGATTTCCTCCGTTTTCCTCTTCTCCAAGTTCAGCCGTCGCTTCTCTGCCCTAGAACTTGCTCTTCAGATCCAGAATGGCCTGTTTTCGGAGAGAGATCCGCCTTTTAAAGCCTTCCATTCGCGACCTCCCCAGCTGGCTCTGTTTCCAATTCTGGGTTCTGTTTTCAGAAATGATGTGTACGGTCCGCAAACAAAAGTGCACGGACCGTGTGCCTGTGTCCCGCTGAATTGGAGATGCGTGTCTTCAGTCAATGGTTGGGCGAGATGTGTACGGTCCGCATGCAAGGGTGCACGGACCGTGTATCATCCTTCAGATTCCAGATCTTTCCTCTTTTTCGCCCGTTTCCTGCAACAATGAAAGAGAGAGCAGCAGTACCATGTCCTATAGGTATTCAATGTAATACACGCATTTTTATGGGTTTTAGACACAGGTTTTAATGCAAAGTTCGGTCGGAATGTAGATAAAATAACGAGATATCAGTCATCTCATGCGCTCCTCCACAATAGCCACATGCTGTTGCGGCATTGACTCCTGCTACCGTTCACTGCTTGGTTCGCTTGTTGAGTGCCATTTGCAAAGCATAAATCTTTGTGCTCAACATGGATATATCATCTACTCGGTGCATGTCAGGTGTTGGAGTTGGCTTCTTTCACTCAGGGATCTAATAGTGTTGGTTGATTGCAATCTCTTCAATTAGGTTGTAAGCCTCGTCAGGTTTTTTGTTCATGATTGCTCCTCATGCGGAAGCATCAATAGACAACCTATCGGTAGGGTTTAGACCATTATAAAAAGTTTGGACAATCAGCCATCTTTCTAGACCATGATGTGGACAACACCTAAACATATCCTTATATCTATCACATGCCTCACACAATGTTTCACCATCCCTTTGTTCAAAATTAGTAATTGCATTTCTAAACCTCGAAGTTTTGGATGGTGGAAAATATTTTGCAATAAACACATTAAACAATTGGTCCCAAGTTTGAATGGAATTGGCCGGTAAGGAAAACAACCATGCTCTTGCTTTATCTTTTAATGAGAATTGAAATAGCCTTAGCCTGATTGCTTCATCGGTAACTCCGTTGATCTTTATCATCTCCCATATCCCTAGAAAAATTGACAGATGAAGATGTGGATCTTCATGCAGGAATCCTCCAAATTGCTGTTGCGAAACCATATTTATGAGAGCAGGTTTGATCTCAAAATTACGGTTTGTAACAGTTGGCGGGTTTATACTAGAATTAGGATCATTCGCGCGCGGTACGCAATAGTCTCGTAGAAGTTTGGGTCTTGCTGCATCGTGAACTCCATGATCACCATTGTCTTGTCTTCCATTGTTAATCGGTTCGTTCGGTGGGATATTCATGTTGATCGAATCTGAGTCTTCTTCACTTTCAGAATTACTCGAGGAAGAACTATGATTGGTTCTTATCGGTGATGTGGAAGCGAATTGTCCTCTCCTACTAGCAATCCTCTCGGATCTTCGTACGGATGATTCGGCCAGCGTGTAGTTTCCTACAAAGAAAAGAAAATCTAAAAAATTAAACTAAAAAAAACTGAAAATAAAAATAAAATAAAAAGAAATCTAGGCGTTTCTAATTAATTGGATTCAATGGTCAAAGCAATGGCGTCTCGCGAGGCCTTGCACAATGAACCGTTATTCCCCGGCAACGGCGCCAAAAAGCTTGATCACTCAAAAGAGAGCAATGTTTCTTTTAATATTTATAAACTCGTAAATGCTATCGGTTCGGACTGCAAGCGCACAATCCTATCGAGTAGTATGTTCGAGGTCGATCCACAGGGAATATTGGTTCAATGCTTTGAGCGATCGAATCACAATCTTTCGAAAGGCTAGACGAAATCTGAAAGTTGAAGGATGTTTGTTGATCAATGTAAATTAGGAAACAATTAAAAGTAATTAAAATAAAGATAGAGATGAGGATTCCTAGGGTTTCGGCACACCATTGCCACTCAATCCGCCTTGACAATATATTCCTGTTGCGTCTGATTTTCTGTTGTTGTTTCAATGAAAGACACCACATAGGTCACTGCGATTTATGTTACGCAAGAATGACAGATCTTTTACCGAGATTCTACATAGGACACTGCGATTTACCTTACGCAAATGTCTGATCTCTCAAATACCCCAAATTACTACATAGATCACTGCGAATTTCTTTACGCATGTGATGGAATTTGGTATGCGTTTTGTTGGTCTGGTTTATGGTTTCCCCGCTAAGGTTTTCTTCACATAAACCTGATAGATCTCAACGAGGCTAATTTATACAAATAGTTTCTCTTACCATTAAAGTATTGTCACTACCCTAACGGACTCAAACTAGATCATTGAAATTAGATGAAGAGATAGTAAATCACAAAAGCATTTTAGTACAACAACAAGAAACCATAATCAACAGAAATATATATATCAAAACATCAAGAGTAACAAGGTTTACTGCCTAGCCCTAAGAAAAAGAACTTAGCCGCGGAACGACATTGTTACAAGCACTCCTCTCTTCTCACTTTAATCAAATCTAACCCTAATTACAAAGATGAGTTATTCTTCTGCCCAGGGGCCTTATATAGGAGTGGAGGGACGTGTAGAGGTTGAGTAGGGGCTAAGAAACTGATCTGGAAACAGCTGTCGGCAGTTATTCCCCAAGAGATGCCTTCGGATACGGGCCGTATCAGGTGATACGGTCCGTATTAGGACCTTGACAGTTAGGGTTTAATGCTTCCAGCGCTATCTTCTGGTCTGTGCTAGGCCTGGTCCGTATTGGTCAATACTGGCAGTAACAGGGACTTAGTCGATGAGCGTCGCTGATCCGATTGACCCGAATCTAGCTCCATTTGGTGTAAAATAGTCCCAAAACCTGTTTTCTGTAATAAAACATAAAGAAGGGTGGCAGTAGCCTTTTTCTCTAATAAAGTAAACATAAGTGTGAGAAAATATGTAAAACCTAAGCCAAAACCCTACGTAAATCATCATTATTTTGACTCTGATGACAACTCTGCGAGCATGTAATTAATCGTGATGTCATCTGAATCTGTAAGGTCAGATATGCCACCAACGGGCACGCCCTGGATAGGCAGACCCCATAGAGCACTAACGTCCTGGAGAGTCACTGTCATCTCTCCAAAAGGTAAGTGGCACGTGTGCGTCTCGGGACGTCATCGCTCCACTAGTCCTGCAATGAGGGACGCGTTAATGGACTTAGTCTCCGACTGTAGAATATCGACCAAATGTTGCACCCCCAAATTTTGCAGATACGACTCCATGAGCGAGTAGTACTGCATGTCAGAATACCGACTCCTGGCATTTATAATTGCCTCACTCTGCGTTCAAAAAAGTAAACAACATGAAAACCTAAAAATACAAAAATTCAACAAAATACAAACTTAAAAAAAAAAAAAGTAATCAAGTACCTCTTTAGATGCCTCTGAGACTCGGTGCTCATCGTGAGGCATCCATAATAAAGGACTGAAATGATCCTTGCTGTCAGTGGGAATGGCTCATCAACCGGGTCGACTGCGGGTGGTCTCCTAGGCCGTCCCCTCGCCATCCTACATTAAAAAAAATTCATGCCCTAATTAGTTCAACCAAAATAAAGAATATATAAAGCTATATATCAATCAATTTCCATCAATTTTCAAGTCTATATATCATTCTATCAATTTTATTATAAAAAAAAATCTAACCGTAACTGTGGGGTTTGAATTATTAACGAAAATGATAATATATTCAATCAACAAAAAATTTACATGCATGACCGGCCACCTAATTTTACATGCATGGCCCAAGCCCAACTAATTTTACATGCATGGCCGGCCACCATCTCAACAAAAATTCATCTCTTACAATTTGGCCCTTTACATATATACAATTCACACATATATACAATTCATATCTTACATTTCAGACCCTTTGCAATATGGTCCCTGCCAGTTAAACATTCTGGTTATCATACAAAACCATACACGATACCTCGCCTCTGATCAGAACAACAACCCGTGATAGCAAGCACACAAGCAATCGTACAACAACTAGAAACAAGGTGGATTAGACAATTACCCGTGATAGCAAGCAATAGAGAGGGAGGTGGAAAATGGCCAAAGTCGGTTCGATCGATTTTATTCGATTCCGATTGAGCGTAAAATTAGGTCAAAGTTGGTTTAATTAATCTATCGTAATTCAAATATTTATTATATTTTAATTTGAACATAAACTGTTTAACTAAATAAGTCGTGATTTTTAACTCAAGTTATTGCATATTCTTACGATAAAAATACGTAAGGTGTAATCTAGTAATTTAATTTGCTATTATTAATTCCCTATTTAATTACTTGTTAAATAACGTGTTTTTCCTAACTAATTAAGCTACAATTAATTTTAAATCCTAAGTACGTAGTTTATAAATGTAAACTATTAAATGATCATATTTCTAAAGTCGTACGAGTTGTTTTTAATAATAAGTACAAGTCGATTAATTTATAGATGTAAAATAACACGTGATTATCTAATTATCCCATTAGCTAAACCTTTGTAATCGTAATGATTCGAAAATATTAATATGTTGTTAATTAATTGTCCTTTATTAATTAACAACATATTTTAATTGAAAGTCATTTTCTTTAATTAAATTTTTCTACTTACTTAATTTATAAAATTCTAGTTACTAAATTTGAAACATCTAATTATGCTTAATTAATTTTATTTAAAAATCTAACTACTAACTACTTAATTTATTAATTAATTACTTTAGCTAATTAGTATATTAGTTAGCTATAACCGAAAGTTTATGACATATATAGTATTTTATTATTCTATTAAAATACTAATGGTTTTGTCTACAAATGGTCATGATGCATTCATCTACAATATAGTAATTCAATTGAATTTATATATAATATATAATCAATTTAAATCCTGTTATCGATATATACAGGTTAAAAGATATATATGTATACACACACAATATATTCAATTATGTGATAAATGATATATATATATATATATATATATATATATATATATAGAGTATGGCTAAATTGCTGCCGACAGCATTCTGGCCAGCTGCTGCCGGGGGCATTTCGGTCATTTCCGGTGTTCAAACAACAAATCTTTTTATACAGATATTCAATCTATATTAAAATCTACTTGAAGACCAAATTTTACATTTTTTGGAATTTTTTAGCTATTTATTAGGCCACTTTGAAATTGGCTGATCCGGGTGAACAGTGCACCAAAATTCTGGACCATGGGATCTAGAATTTTCAAAGTGGCTTAATAAATAGTAAAAAAATTTCAAAAAATGTAAAATTTGGTCTCCAAGTAGATTTTAATATTTAGAACACATTGAACGGTTCGGATTTGTTGTTTGAATACCGGAAATGACCGAAATGCCCCCGGCAGCAGCTGGCCAAAATGCTGCCGGCAGCAATTTAGCCATACTCTATATATATATATCTAGATGAGTTCCCTACGGACCACCCTTATTTATAAATTTCAATCAAACTTTTAGGGCCGAGCCATAACAGAGACCCATTTCCAATTCATCTAATTCGGCCGAACCCCATCTCATTTTAGTTATTTCCATTTTACAATCCAGCCCCTCAATTTAATAAAATTACCCCAAGTCAAGAAATTTCATCTACACCACTTAATCTTATACAATTTAACACAATCACAGAATTTGCATATTTTCCCTTTTTTCTGGCGGAGAGGCGAAACACAGAGAAGAAGAGGAGGGATCACGGGTTGGGTTTAGGTTTGAATTAACAATTCAAGCCGCAAAGAATATTTGCGGTTTGAATTAACAATTCAAGCCGCTAATAATATTTGCGGTTTGAATTATTAATTCAAGCCGCTAATATTCTTTGCGGTTTGGGTAGAAATAAAATTCTTTTAAAAACGTGGTTATTTATATTAAAATATTTTTTTTTTGGATAAAAATAAAAATCACGGCTAAATTGATGTATGGGTGTTTTGTTTCTGAATTCTTTTTTGAGACAATGTTCGTTAATTTATAATACCAATTTGAAGAACTATGATAAATTTTGTTTTTATTTTCTGAAATTTGTTCAATAAAGTAGAAGAGGGGGCAACTAATTAAGGATTTGGAATGGAAGCAATTGAGGTTTTATCAGTTTTTAACTTAGTCGTTGTGCAAATAGAGTAGCACTATTGTTAAATGACTTGCTAATTTATTTGAATTTGGTTGTCAGGCTGTGTAAGATTTGTTTGTGATGTAATTTATTTCTTGCATTCACAATTCTAGTTATCAATTGATACTATTTGTACTGGAGAGGAAATTAATGTGATGTCAAAACTAGCGTACGTATATAGTTGTCAATTGCCATACCTGACTTTATCTCATCCTTTTTTTTAATTTATTCACTGTGAATGATAAGACATTATTATCAAATCTGACATAGGAACAATTATTTTTATAGATATTGATCTCGGTATATAACTCTAGGGTCTGAATTGAATGATAATTTGGCTGTGCTAGTTTTTCCACGTATCAACCCTACTTATATCAATTTCTTTCTCTTACGGTATCTATTCTTAAGAAAAATAATTAATATATCAATTTGATTATGTTAATATAATTAACATTAGAATAGTACAATTAAAGTTAATTACAGTTTTTACTAAATGAGATTGGCTGATGACTTGAATTTGTTCTCTTAATTCCGTCCCAGAAAGAAAATCTCAAGGATAAATAATTATTTCCAGAGAGAAACACAAGATTAATAATGATTCCGAGTGGACAATTATATATTTTCATGTGGAAAATTAAGAACGGGTCAAACTTAGGAGATATTCTGGTCAACTCGTGCGTGTCAGTAGAAACTTAGGAGATAGATATTTGGAAATCCTACACTTGAATATTTATGCGGTAGAAATAGAATGGCAATTACTTGATTCTTTTTTTTATAATCCTAATTCAATCTCTACTAAACTCGTTGAATTTAATAAAGTTTTGGTGCATATCGTGCATTGGCTAGCTAGCGGAGAGAAGCCGTAGCCCGTAGGCATAGTTGCATTACTAGATCTATTCAAACGTAGCTAGCGATCAAGTTCATATCATTAAGCTACAACTAAACATAGTTCAGGACTTAAAGTGCCTAAAATAAGCTAGGTAAATGATATGTAAAAAATTCAATTTAGAGTTATATACCGAGATCAATACTATTTAAGAGAATAATGGAGTATGTAAATGACCCACTAAATAATTCAGCGGGCAACATCGTATCTGATTATCTGGATGATTTAACGGACCGAATATATTTGAAAATTCTTGCAAAAATTAATGTATGATTTAAAATTTTAATGAACCCCATATTATAGTTAAAAATTTCGGGCCTTAGCATGTATGTTAATATGTTATGCATACGAGGTACAAAAGCTGAAAGATATCTCCAACCGTTTCCAGTCTAACACAAAAACAAAATGATCATGCAGACCGTACTACCACAAAATGAGTCCAATGTTGATGATCTATTAGCATTTTATAATCTATATCTGGTAATATTTTAAGATAAGATTTCTAAATTAACAAATTAAACGAGTTTGTTGTATTGCTAAATTTAAGTCTGATGAAATTCGTTTCACACAATTTTATTATATATTATACAAATTCTTACATCATTATTTTTCATTATTTTTATAATTTCAATTATATATATTCAATTCAATTATTCTATTGTTTATTTGATGAATATTTTTGTGTTCAAACGTGATGTTGTTAAATTGTTGTTAAAATGGTTTTAAAAGTTTTGATTACATAAAGGTAAAGGCTGATAAAACACACTGTAGTGTATATTAATATACATTTACATCTTAATAAAATAACGCTGTTAATTTTTTTTTTTTTAAGTTAACAAGATTTTCGAGTTCTTTTGAAAATAAAAAGAGGGTTGAAGTTCTCGAATCACTTCAGTAGCAATGTGGCATGCAATCAATAGTGAGAATACATGTTTGTCAAATCACCCCAATATATATATATATATATATCCTTAATATTTTATTGTTAAAAATTCAAATCACTTAATTAATTGTTGACTTTAATAAATGATAAACGCATAATTAAATCTCACCATTTTATCGACTTAATGTGTACATATATAACGTGTTGAATTTTTAATTATTTTTATGGGTATTATTTCGCTTGTTCCGGACAAATCGCTGGGATTTCGTCTGTGATTTTAAATCTGATATAGCACTTTTTAAGTTGAACTTTTTGACCTTCTTTGTTTCCACTGTTTGCCTACGCCCTTTTCATAGTTCGCTACAGTATTTTCTCTTTTCTCCTTCTCATAATGAATTGAATTGTTTGTCTATATCTATATATAGCCTACTAGAAAGGCTAACGCAGACTGACAAGTTATCATTACAGCACGTCAATTCATAGATAATTTATTGTTTAATAATGTCAATAATATATCAAACATTAATATTTTTTATAAAACAAACCAAAAGTTTGTCATCATGCCATGCCATCAATAATATAAAATAAATAATGTATTATTTGTAAAATTCGTTAGAATATATTCGTTTCATTATCCGAATAGTCACACTATGATTGGAACCAACGCTTTCTCGTTAAATGAGAAACCGAATTGACGTATTTCGAAATTTTCAGATCGGAACGCTGTGAGTGACGGGAAACAATTTCTTTTGACGCAATCTGAAACCATTCAACATGATTTACATATGAAATTGTACTTGCAGATTAAATTTTAAAAATTCTAAAATTTAGATTTTTTTTATTATTTTCTAGATAGGTAGAAAATCACTACTTTTGAATCGTCTAAACTCTAGAATCTTTCAATCAAGCGATTTTCTACCCATCTAAACAAATATTAAATAAAATGCTAAAAAATGTAAATTTGATCTAGATGTACATCTTTTTGTGGAGATCATGTTCCACGGTTCAAATCGATTGTTTGGACTTTGAATATGAAGATATCGATCCATAGTACGAAACCAGTATGCGATCTGCTACGCATAATATTGTAGCCTCACTCACACATGAATATTCTTTTTTCTAGGATCTCAAAGAAACAATAAAAAAGAAAAAAAATGAAGTTAAATACTAAATATAGATTCAAACATTATTATTTTAGTAATGTGACTAATGTCAGTAGCTCTGACATTTACTTGTTGCTTTAATATTGTCTTTCAAAGTGATATATGACAATGTTCTAAACTTACAATCTTATTTGGTTTATAATGCCAGGAGCAGTGGTGGATATGTCCATTCTCAATCCTCTAAGGAAAGGACCCATATCCTTTTCGAGTAACAAATAATTAAAGGGTGTGTTCCATCATCTGTGATATTTTCAGTATCTGATATAATTCCATTGAAATAATCTGAACCATTTTCTCATGTGACAAATGATAATTTAGACCTATTTTTTGTTTTCACTTGTTTGCTTTGCTTAACCATTCAGTGTTCAAATGGAACTTACAAATAAACACAAATACCAAATAAAACCTTGTGAAGCTGTAACCAGTACCAGGGGTAGGCATATCGACACCACAAGCATTTAATGTATGGACAATTTTCACCCTCATTAACTCTCCTTTTTGTAAATTTTTTTGATTTTACGATAGACTCGCTTTAATATGTGATATATTATCAAATATATTTTTTAATTTTTATATTTTTTTCTCTCAATTTTGATACTTACAATCTATACGTCTATTTTAATTAAAATTGTTAGGAATTTTTTTATTGATGTTTTGTAATTAATTTATATTTGTTAATTGAATAGATGGATCAATCCTCTAACTCATCGGAAGAAAACCTTAAAAATCAAGTTTTGAATTATGCAAATGAAAGCAATCAACTTCTTAATTTGAAGTTTGAAAATCGTGATGATTTGCTTCTTGTTGTTCGTGATTTCTATGTTGCTAAAGGCTATGTGCCGAAATTTTTATTTATAACATTTAAAAAAAATAAATTAACAAAATAACTATCGTTTCTGGTCAATTCTAAATCTAACACGGCCGTAGACCCTCATTTGGAAAATTTCTGGCTGTCCCTGTCAGAGATCAGGGTGTTTTGAATTTTGGTTAAAGTTCAGTGAAACCTTGGTAAATCCCTTTGTTTATTTATTTTTTTATGTACTATTTGGTGTTAGTAAAAATGTTTTTTATATGCTTTTACAACGTAGGATCATGCACAAGAGGCCCATTTTAAAAGGACCCAGTCAGATAGTGCTCTCAGTCAAGGTAAATGCTTTTAACATTTAGCTTCAGTTTTGCTTTTGCTGCATTAATGTTCTTATCTTATAATAACAACAATAAAATGTAGGGCATGGTGAATCGGCCTTAAGACATAAAGCTAGATTGGAGAGGCAACAAAGAACTGCAGAGCGTGCTGTAAGATATGATGTTTTATTGTTCCCTACTTTGCCCTTTCCCAAGTTCCGTATAATTTTTTTTCCCTTCACATTCTAATTTTTAATTATTTATTTAATTCAGGCGAAAGCTATTGCAGAGAAGAACCGGCGTGACATTATGGCTCAGAGAGAGCAGTCTGAAAGAGATGTATAATCTTCTTTCTCTCTAATATAATTTGCTTTTGATACAACTTAAAAGGGTTAGTTTTTGACATGCAACTGATTTTCTTGCTACTGTGGATACGCAGAGAATTGCTGAACACCTTGATGCAGAGGTCAAGAGATGGTCTTCAGGCAAAGAAGGCAATCTACGTGCCTTGCTCTCTACCCTCCAATATGTGAGAGATTTTTGAAACCCTTGACTTCTAATTTTTTTGCTTACCTATATTTTACATGGAGTAGGGTTCAAATGCCTCGTGTCTTTCATGCCTCAATCTTCAATTTCATAGTCCAAACAGTCGATCGGAACAGCTCAACATGATCTCCATATTATAAAGTGCTTGGAGACCAAATTTTATATTTTTTTGGAAATTTTTACTATTTTTTTAGATAGGTACAAAATCACTGTTTTTCAGAAGATCCCGGACCATCCAAACACACTGATTTTGTACCTATCTAAAACATAGTACAAAATTAAAAAAAATTAAAAATTTGGTCTCCAAACATTTTAATATGGATATCATGTTGAGCGGTTCGGATTGACTGTTTGAACTTTAAAAACGGAAATAAGGATGCGAGGCATGGTTGAAGCATGAAAGACATGAGGCATTTGAACCCTATCCTTTACAAGATACTTTCTTAGGACTGTATTTGATATTTATTTTTTTAATTTATGGATGTTGAAGAGTTAAACTTGATAATTGTTTGCAGATATTGGGGCAAAACAGCGGCTGGCAATCGATTCATCTGACAGAGGTTATTACAGCAGCTGATGTGAAAAAAGCATACAGAAAAGCAACGCTTTATGTGCATCCTGACAAGTTGCAACAGAGAGGTGCTTCAATTCATCAGAAGTACATATGTGAAAAAGTCTTTGATCTTCTGAAGGTATCTTTTTTTGAGAAAAAATAAGGGTCAAGCCCTTATTTCATTAAACAATATCTTCTAAAGGTATCTGTTCCTTCATTTTTAAAAATATAAGCAAAATCTCATGTGCTCAGTTAGTAGCAGATTTTGTTTGCCGTGCATGTGTTTTGGGTTGGTGGAATTGAGCGGGGTGGGGGGGTCGAATGTTTTAGTGGGTTATGGCATCCTATTTATTAAAATTTTAGACACCTTAAGTTATGAAAAATCTACAAGCACCTTAAAAGGTATTAAATTTGGAAATAGTTTGCTAAATGAGCAAGTTATGAGGTTACGAAGGATATTTGAAGGCCTTGCTTTGTAATGCAGTTACCTTTTCTTTTGCAAATGATTTTTATGCTTAAATTAGTTTTGTTTTCACATTTCCAGGAAGCATGGAACAAGTTCATCTCGGAGGAGAGGTAGACAACCTAATTTAGGGTTTATGTAAGTTGGTTCTAGGGTTTGCTTTGGGCTTTTATTACCCTAAAGCTGTTTATCTTTTAGGATTTGGTTAGTTTTTGTTATTATACAATTACTATTCTGTTTCACAATTACTGAAAAGTTTTTAATCTAATTACCTCTTACGGATCGAGTTTGTATGCATTTTACTTTTATGTTAACATAGCAATTTGTGTGGTTAATAATTGCCATTTATATATTGTCCAATTTCATCGTTATGGAAAAGTTCTTTTAACCTATCTCTTGTCAATTATGATATTCTTCTCTAAACAAATGGTAAAGACAAACATGTCAAGTAGCACATCCACTGCCATACTTATTTAATGTTTCAATTATTCAAAATAAAAAAAAAAATGCTAAAATCAACCAAGGTGGTATTTCTTTATTCCATTTCAATTATTATTCTGTCACTATTACTCCGGCTCTAATTAATTTCTCTTCCGCGTTATCTGAAATCTACATAAAAAATTAAATAAAAAAAGTTAAATAGATGAGAGATCGAACATCCTAAAAAACTTTCTTCATTCAACAATCACAGTGCAATCTACATTATCCTACCATACAATGACTATTATATATAAACACTTGTCATTTTAAAATCATGCTAATCATCACCATAGATCATTACTTGTGATGCATTATTCACTGACCATTCCTTACTCACCGGATGCGTTATATCTCAAATTCGACTGTGACTAGCATTTCTCGCATGCCGGTCCCGAACAGCGACCACGACTAGCAGTCCTCGCGTACAGGTCTTTCCAACATCAAAACCGACTGTGACTAGCTTTCCCCGCATACTGGTCCCATGTGTCGGCCTTTCTAACATCAAATCCGGCTGTGACTAGCATTCCCCGTATGCCGGTCCCAACCGCAACTAACAATCTCCGCGAATCGGTCTTTCCAACATCAAACCCAACTGCCTCTATCATTTCCCGCATGCCGGTCCCGACTGCAACTAGTAGCCCCCGTGTATCGGCTTTTCTATTCATTCAACTCACGGCGTTCATTCGTTTTCTTATTCTAATGTTATACTCAATCAATACATTTCATTAATTCAACTCATATGTTCCAAACGAATTAATCCTATTTTTTTTTTTCATTTTCATTTGGAGATCTAACAAACGACAAACGGAAGTTCGATGCAAAATGAAATATGTCAAATAATATTAAATAAAACACGAATAAAGATAGGATAATTAATTTTACAAAAGTCCAGAAAATTCATACTGATATCTGAGTAATTTCATAATCGTCTTGCATTGTTTAAGCCTTTAAAAGTCGAACCTGATACAATAATATACCTCTAATTAATAATGTTTAAATTCATTCGTTCTCATTTTTTAAAACTCCTTGCTGGAATTTATTTTTAAATCAATAAAAATAATTGGAAATAAATATGGAAATTAAATATTTAGTAAACTTAAATATAAGAATATCCATATTTTATGCTTCTTGAAATTAAATTAAAACCTACAAAATATTATTTTGGTATGGTTTCTCCTTATTAAGAGATGACAACAATTATATGATAGTTCTCACGTAGAAAAAAATTAAGGAATTCTTTATAGCAATTTGAAATTATTAAAACTTGATCTCAAGTGACTAGAAATAAAGTACTATTATGATAACAGCGTAAATACCAGATTTAATCAAATCAAAAGACAATTTATTTAGATTTTAATATAATTAGAGTAATACTTTTTATTATATTAATTTAATATTATTAAACCGATTCTTACTAATAAATTCATATTATGAATTTATGATATAATTAACGAAATAAATTAAATTTTCAGATTATAAGAAAATATTTACTAATAAATTCCAGATTTTAATATAATTAAATAATCTCTTATAACTAAATTCATACAATCCAATAATAAAATTTATTCTAAACCAAATAAACCTAATTACGTATCTAAATCAATTCAATATTTCAATTTATTCTACTATCAATTTAATATCAAATAATATAATTTCAGTTACCTTAGGCGCAGATCATGGAATTTTTTTATAAACCATAATTAGAAAAAATATTTTTACCAAACTAACATGATTACTTTTATTTTTTACAAAAATCATAAGAACCGAATTGCCATTTTGGTCCGGTATTTTTTTTGGGACCGAAATGTCAATTCGGTCCCTGTTAGTTTGCCATGTAGCATTTGGTGTAATACCCTGGGCCGAAATGCCATTTTGGTCCAGTGTTTTTTTAGTCTGGACCGAAATGGCATTTTGGTCCCAACTTTTTTTTTTTTTTTTTTTTTTAAGGTTTGCATAATGTTGGATTTCTCACTTGTGTATCATATATCATGTAGGTCAAATTGAATTTGAAACCGAAAGACAATTAAATATGTCTTTTTAACCGGATCACTTTTTTTTATCTCCCATAGAGGATATTAGATGAAATTTGAATTTACTCTATTTCATTTTTCAATTTCTTTGGCACAGCCTAGCGCCTGTTAGTTCGTGGTTGATATTAATGAATGGTATTGCCAATCAATCTAGAAAATAATTACGAGTAATGTCTCCATAGTCTAAACATAACTGATAGGAATGTAAAAAAGTCACAATATTATCAGACACGTTACGGCACAGTCTGTCACGTCATGACACATAATGCATACTAGTCACGTGTCATGACTTGGATATTCCATGTCATATTTATTTCGTGCCGTGAAAAAAACATAGCACGACACGACAAGTGAATTGACCTGCTTACAACACGAAATAGCACGAGACACGAAACGACACATGGTTACATAATCATTTGATTACGACACATATGATCATAGCATGACTAATGTATCACTATTATTTCTTGTGATTTTGATGATGCAACAACACAAATACGTAAAAAATTGATTTAGACACGACAATGATTTGACATGTGACCCGAGTCTTATTCCTACATCCTATGATAATAATTCAGGGAAGTATTATTTTGAAAGCACGATTATTGAGCAGAATACAAATTTAGATTGTTGCGCTCAAAATAGCGCCTCCATTTTGCTATTAGCCTATTACGGTCTGAGAACAAATTTAGCTTCAAAATTAGTATACCTTGTATAATAAACAGATCATTTTGCAGAAGCAGAGAATGATATTTTTGTTGAATCCGTGTAACAATTAATGTCCAGGATAGTTCGATTCTAATAAAGGAATTTCTGGATCTTTTTAATTTTAGTTGTGGAGATTGAGGAATTCTTGCATTTCTCTGACGCAGTAAACAGAAAAGATATTTACTAATTTAATTAACCTAGTTCTCCACCCAGATAAGAAACAAACAAATTTTATCTGCCTAAACCACCCAATGATTTCCTTAAATTGCATAGGATCCTAACCTAAATATAGTCCTCCAACCTCATTAACCTTAGCAGTGGGACCCATATATCTGATGATCAGGCCACGGTTAAATAAAGAAAGTTCTGTGACATGCACTTCAGCTGTTGGATACGGTAAGAATACTTAGCCTCGATCGGATGTTATTTAATTAAAACGATACCTCATACCTTTCCGTTTTGTTCAGATATATATATATAGTTTCTTAAAGCATATATATATAAGCTGATCAACAATTATCTCGTTTCGGTAGCTTCAATCTACAAGGTAACTATTAGTCTCAATTTCATTTCTTTATTCAAGAATTAAGTTGTCCTGTTAATTATCACCATATTCAAGAGGTTATTTTAATTAGTAGTATTAATTCATTTAGAAAAATTATCGACCTATAACTTTTCTTCCATAAATGCCGACACCGTTAATTATGTACTTTTCAATCAGGGAATAATTTCACAAAATCTAAAGAGATGATTTATAATATTAACCGAAATTTTTATTGTTACTATCAGAAAAAATCGGAATTAAATGAATACTACCCCGTTGGGGCCCTTATCAATACTACCACCCTCGCTAACCCAGTTCGCGCACCAAATAGGCTGGTGCGCGGACTGGGTTGGTGCACCAGGTGGTGCGCTGACTGGGTTGGCGCACCAACCTCTTCTGCCTATTAAGGCACCACCTCAGTATACTGTGCTCATTCCATTCGACGCAAGGCAGCAGGCAGAGAAAGAACATTCTCGCAAAGACCAAAGAGTAAGTTTTTTTCACTCTAGTCCTTTATATTTTTTTAATTTTTTGTAAATTTATTAAATGTTAGGTTTGTTCTGTAATTCAGGTAACTATGATTGGAATTGCTTGTTATTTTGGTGGTGAAGTATTACAAGGGCCCAATGGTGCTTATTACAGTACCCAACCCCAGAAAATGTTCAATATCGGCCCGGATTTAGATTTCAGCGGTATAACTAGGGAAGTGTACCAGGAACTTGGTATTGACCCGAATTATTACGAACTGGTAATTTCCGCCAGGATTAATATTGGCCAAGGCAACCAAACATGGTTCCAACAGCTCCCTGTACTAGACGATAGCAGTTGGGGGTTGTATACCCAAATGACATTGAATTTGACAACACCTTTCAAGTTTCTAGAGTTATATGTAGTTGCGAACCCCAGACAGAACCCCAGACAAAATTGTAGACAGAACCCTAGTCGGGGCATGTGCTCTTGCCAAAAGCCTCAGCTCACCGGAATACCATGTGTTCATGTGATGGCAGTGTGTAAAATAAGGTACGAATGTGTGTTAAAATTTCATAATAATCTTGGATGATGAAACTTACAAATGTGTGAAAAATATAGGAACTACGATCCAAATGTCTTCGTAAATTACTATTACAACATTCAAACGCTTATCGACACATGGAGTGGAGAATTCCACGTGTATGACAATCAAGGTGATTGGCCGCCGCACGAAGGGGATATCTTAACGCCAGAGCACCGGTTAGTGAAGTTGGGTCGGAGAAGACACAACCGGATCCCAATGTGGATGGACATACTGGAAGGAAGGACAAGGGGTCACGAGACCAACAGAGCTACCCTCGAAATGAATGCGAGAAGGAGAAGGGAGCTAGGAACCGTACCCAATAATGTCATGGTTAGGGCTTTCTGTTTATGTATTAAAGTTATGGTTTTTGGTTATGTATTATGGTACAAACTTTCGATTTTGTATTAAGGTTAAGGCTTTCGGTAATGTTTTATGATTGTGTGTTATGTTTTATCTATGGTGGGTTCTTATGTTTTAATGTATTATGTATTGCGGGATATGAGATCTAAAATTAAGAAGTAATATGAAAATAATATCTAATTACTCAACATAAAATTAATATCAAAATAACGATCTAAAATACGCAACATAAAAATAATACTGAGGTGGTGCCTTAATAGGCAGAAGAGGTTGGTGCGCCAACCCAGTCCGCGCACCAGCCTAATTGGTGCGCGAACTGGGTTAGCAAGGGTGGTAGTATTGATAAGGGCCCCAACAGGATGGTATTCATTTAATTCCGATTTTTTCTGATGGTAACAATAAAAATTTCGGTAATATTAATGATTGACCTCATTTTAGATTGCATGTTATTTGTTTGGTTTATCGATTTTTCTAACGATATGTACCAAGTCCAAAATGCTCTCGTTTCTTTTGCCAACTGCTTAGGGTTCGTATGACTACAACCTCAATTCATTTCATTTGATCCTGTCGGAGAATTCGTGTTAGTAACTTCATCTCATTTTTATTTTTAGCAATAGTGACCGTAATTAATTCGCTTTCCTTTTTTTTTTTTGGGGGTAAAGTAGAAAACAGAACAAAATAGTGTTTTTATCATTCTAAAAGAAAGTAGAGTAAAGATGTTGTCCCCCTCACTCCAGTCCCCTAAACGTCCCCCCAATTCTAACTAACTTTGTCAATCATTAAACCACTTTGAAAAACGTGTAAAACGTGTAAAAGATGAGTCCAGTTTTTTTCTTTAAATACTTGATATCATAAGTATGAATACTTGATGAATTATATATGAATATTTGATAACTTAGGTATGAATACTTTCCATTTTGTATGAATACTTTCCATATTTGAGTCCAGTTTTTTTCTTTAAATACTTGATATCTTAAGTATGAATACTTGATGAA
The DNA here is from genome assembly GCA_025461045.1 of Carex parvula. Taxonomy (NCBI): domain Eukaryota; kingdom Viridiplantae; phylum Streptophyta; class Magnoliopsida; order Poales; family Cyperaceae; genus Carex; species Carex parvula. The sequence goes on along the minus strand of JAJGRW010004491.1, from coordinate 963 downwards.
TTATATATAAATATTTGATATGTTAGGTATGAATACTTTCCATTTTGTATGAATATTTTCCATATTTGAATATTTGATACCTTGAAAAACGTGTAAAAGTATGTCATCATGGATCTCATTTGAAAGAGAAAAAAAAATAGAACACGTTTGTGGTTTTAGATTTGCAAAATTCCTCATAGATCGTCCCAAAAATTGGTTAGAGTGAATGGAGGAAAAAAAATATCACCTTGAAAAACGTGTAAAAGATGAGTAGTATTGTGTCCAGTTTTTAGAGTAAATACTTGATATCTTAGGTATGATTGATGAATTATATATGAATACTTGATACCTTAGGTATTCATACTTTTCATTTTGTATGTGAATTAATTTAATCAATGAATGGGGGACTGGTGGTGTGATCCACGTGACTTTTTGGTTGTGGTCCCCAATGCAGTCTGACAGTTACTGCTCCCGAAAAGTAATGGTCCCCAGTTGGTATGTGAATTAATACTTGATATCTTAGGTATGAATACTTGATGTATTATATATGAATACTTCATATCTTAGGTATTCATACTTTTCATTTTGGGACTAAATTCATGTATGTTGAATGGGGGACTGACAGTTGTACTTTGACAGTTAGGGAGACGTTTAGGGGATTGAATGGGGGGGACTGTTAGTCGATCCCAAGAAATTATCTCCTCTTGTTCTATTTACTTTTAGAATACAAATATATACAGTTACTTGACTTGTTTTCTTGATATAATTCCCAATTTATCTGAAGGATAATCTCCACAAATAATGTTTAGTTTTGAAATTTAATATTTTAGATATATCTATATGGTTCATATAACATGGTTACAAATGTGATGAAAAGTTTTTATATTTTTGGAAAATAAATTGAAGTTCAAGCATTACAACTTTAAATTAGTGCTTGTTAAACCACAATCTAACAAGCCGTAATTCATCACTAAATGATCCTCA